>CM021107.1:128812990-128840579 GCA_007115665.2 Sequoiadendron giganteum | reverse complement strand
GGGGAGAGAAAGAGGAGAGGGAGAGGAGAGAAAGAGAGATTGGGAGGGAGGGAGAGTGAGGGAGGGAGGGAGGGATAGGCAGAGAGGAAGAGTGGGAGAGAAACAAGGAGAGGGAGAGTGGGAGAGAAAGAGATACTAGGAGGGAGGGAAGGAGGGAGGGAGAGGGAGAGTGGGAGAGTTCGAGGGAGAGGGAGTGGGAGAGAAAGAGGGAGAGAGGGAGGGATAGGGAGTGGGAGAGATGGAGATAGAGAGGGAGGGAGAGAGGGGGAGAGTGGGAGAAAGAGAGAGTGGGAGAGAGTGGGAGAGTGGGAGAAGGGGAGAGTGGGAGAAAGGGATAGTGGGAGACATGGAGATATAGAGGGAGGGAGAGACGGACTGAGAGAGAGATAGAGGGTAGAGGGTTAACCAAAACCCTTAAACCCTTAAACCCTAAAATCTAAAACCCTCTACCCTCTACCCTCTACCCTCAACCCAATAATCTCTACCTTCAACCCTAATCCATCAACCCCTATACCCTCTTAATCCCTCAACCCTCAACATTCAACCTTTAAACCCTAATCCCTCAACCCATATACCCTCTACTCTATAACCTCTTAATCCCTCAACCCTAAACCCTAGACCCTTAAACCCTAACTTGTAAACCCTCTACACTCTACCATCAATCCTCTAACCTCTACTCTCAACCCTAATCCCCAAACCCTTAAACCTACTTAGTAAACTCTCTACCCTAATCCCTAAACCCTCTTGACCCTTAATCCCTCACCCTCAACCTTCAACCTTTAAACCCTAATCCCGCAACCCCTATACCCTCTTAATTTGTCAACCCTCAAACCTCAACCCTTCAACCCTAATCCCTCAACCCCTATACCCTCTTAATCCCTCAACCATCAACCCTCAACCCTTGAACCATAATCCCTCAACCCCTATAACCTCTACTCTATAACCTCTTAATCCCTCAACCCTAAACCCTAAACCCTTAAACCCTAACTTGTAAACCCTCTAACCTCTACCGTCAATCCTCTAACCTCTACTCTCAACCCTAATCCCCCAACCCTTAAACCCACTTAGTAAACTCTCTACCCTAATCCCTCAACCCTCTTGACCCTTAAACCCTCAACCCTATACCCTATACCCTATACATTAAACCCTCAACCCTCAATTCTCAACCCTCAACCCTTAATCCCTCAACCCTCAATCCTTAAACCCTAAACCCTCTACCCCTGTACCCTCTACCACTTACATTGGACCCTAAACCTAATCCTTCAACCATATACCCTCAAACCTATACCGTAAATCCTCTACCCTCAACCAAGTAAACCCTTAACCCTAAACCCTTAACCCTCAACCCTTAAACCCTAATCTCTCAACCCCTATACCCTCTACTCTATAACCTCTTAATCCCTAGACCGTATACCCTTAAACCCAAACCTGCAAACCCTCTACCCTCTACCATCAATCCTCTACCCTCTACCCTCTACCCTAATCCCCCAACCCTTAAACCCACTTAGTAAACTCTCTATCCTAATCCCTCAACCCTCTTGACCCTTAAAACCTCAACCCTTAAACACTCAACCCTAAACCCTTAACCCTCAACCCTCAACCCTTAAACCCTAAAATCTAAAACCCTCTACCCTCTACCCTCTACCCTCTACCCAATACTCTCTACCCTAAACCCTAATCCCTCAACCCTTACATTGTTAAATCCAAGAAAAATATCTACCCTAATCCCTAAACCCTCAACCCTTAATCTCTCAAACCTTATAACCTCTACCCTATATATTGGACCCTCAACCCTAATCCTTCAACCCTATACCCTATACCCTCAACCCTCAACCCTCAACCCTCAACCTTACAGCATAAATCTTCAACTCTCAACCCTTAAACCCTAAACCCTTAAACCCTCTACCCTATACCCTATACATTAAACCCTCAACCCTTAATTCTCAACCCTCAACCCTTAATCCTTAAACCCTAAACCCTCTACCCCTTACATTGGACCCTAAACCTAATCCTTCAACCATATACCCTCAAACCTATACCCTAAACCCTCTAGCCTCAACCAAGTAAACCATTAACCCTCAACCATTAACCCTAAACCCTTCAACCCTAAACCCTTAAACCTTCTACCCTATAACCTCAACCAAATACCCTCTACCATCGAACTATTCCCTTAACCCTCAAACCTTAAACCCTAATACCCTAGAAACCATCAACCCTATAGGTCCTCCATCCTAATCTATCAACCCTATACCCTCGACCCCTATAAATTTATCTCTATCTATACTTATCACCTTTCCCTCCCTCACTCCCTCCTACCCTCTCTAATTGTCTCTATATACCATCTCCCTCTTTCTACGTACCTCTCATTCAATCAATCCCTACCACCCTTTCTCGTTCCCTCTATCCATCTCTCTATGTCCCTCCCACTCTGTCCACCTCTCTCCAACTCCCACTCCCTCTCTCTCCCTCTCTCTAATGTATCTCCCTCCCACCCCCCCTCTCTCTCAGGTCTCTGGCAACCTACCTAAGTAACTATCTCTATGTCTCTCTCCCCTCTCTCTATCTATCCCTTCCACCCCCCTCTTTCTCTGCCTCTATCAGGTCACTCCCTCCCACACCTTCTCCCTCTCTTAGATCTCTCACTCTCACTTCCTCTCTCTCCCACTCCCTCTCTCTCTCTCACACCCTCTCTTTCGCAATCCCTCTCACTACCTATCTCTCAAGTCTCTCTCCTTGAACCCCCTCACACTCTCAAGTCTCTCCCTTTGGAACCCTACCTACATAACTCTCTTTTTCTCTTCGTCTCTCTCTCCCCCCCTCTCTCCCCCTCTCTTAATTATCTCTCTCCCACCCCTCTCTCCCTCCCTCTATCCCTCCTGTTAGGTCTAAAAACGTAGGTTTGAACCATGAGAGATTGCCAAGCTCTCACAACGCTATTCACCAACTAACAAGGTCAACTAGTACAATTGAACCTTCTACTCTTAAGGCTTTGCTAAACCTAGGTGGGTGTACCTATATGAATGCTGCAGATTTTGAACTATGCTTCCTACTTGACTAAACTATCCATAATAGCAATTTGACAGTGGAGAAATATGATCTAAATTTGGTATAAATTGTATATGCAATATCAGATATGATCTAGTTTGGTATAAATTGTATATGTAATATCAAGGTGAAGCCTGATATGTTCAGTTAATAGATGTTAAATGAAATGAATAAAATTAAGTAATGAGATATGGAAGACCAGTGCCTTGTTGGGTAAAACAGAGTCAAATGAAAGTCTTAGATGAGTGCCTTTTATCTAGAAAAATCCTTAAATGTTTGGCATACAAATATGACTTTATAACTGGTATAAACATGCAAGAATGTGATTAATAAACCCTACTAGAGGCAGAATATTAATCCTAACTATCTGATTCTTCTTATGGATCCAAATAACATTCCCAGATTACTATAATTGACTGAAAGAAATATAATTCTTCTTTATAGAACCCAATTAATCAAATCAAATAGATACAACAAATGTGCACTGATAAATTGAACATATACTTGATATTTCAACTTAAATAATAAAAAAAGCATCAGATTGGAGACAATCAAATAATTGCAAAAATTCAACAAATAACTGATACCAGAATGAATGCACCAAATCAACAGCCTTTCATTATCTTCCTCAAACCTTACATATGCAACATAGTCTTCTCGAATGCAAACTTTCTGAAAATATAATGCTTGCCACAATCTATCCTTTTTTTAATTGTTCTAATTCTATCTCCCTCTATCGCTACAAAAAATGGATACTTATACATCAACTGCTGAAAGGACACATCCTTTCATAAATATCTTGAGTATGAAACAACAATAAGATTAAAAAAGATTAGGCTCTATTAAGCAATAAGTGGACTCTCGACATGTGATCCACGTAGTCTTATCCCTCATGCATATCCACATCTCCTAATGCAGCATGGATCATGATTTCCAACTTAACCATCTTCTCATTTTTTTCACAAGCTTCATCCAGGGTTGCATCTTTCGCAGTAGCCATATTTAGAATCTCCCATAGTATCAATTCACTTTCATTTTTCCATGCAACCATTTCTTTCAATTTTCCTCCATCATCAAGGAGCGCAGCCAAACCACTTTTGGCAGCTTCTATCAACCCTTGCACATCCCCTTGTAACTCTTCAAGGAATTCTCTGTGCTCATCCATAAAACGATTAGCACCCTCAATTGCCGAATCATCAGAAGTACCCCATTTTTTTATTTCCTCGAGCTTTTCTTGAACTCTACCTTCCACTCTTTTGTGTTCTTTTAATGCATCAAAGTTCAGTGAATATTTTCCCCAAAATTTGTTCAACCAAATGCCTAAAATGGCTTGCCTCCTTTTGATTACTTCTGTAAGTGTGTCATATTTCCCTTGAGAGTATGCACTTGATCCCTCCCAATGGTCCTTTGTCTGTGAACTTTTAGCCTGGGTGAGCAGCTTTGTTTGCCCTATTGTAACACTGACTCAGTATTTCAGACACTCATTTTCTCTCAGCATTCTTTTATTATTTGTTTTGTACATCTCCTTTTCTTTGATCAATGCCTGTATTTGGGCTTTATTCAATTTCGCTACATTAATCCCAATTTCTATTGTTGCAACTGGATCAGTCTCCCTAGCCTTTAAAGTCATGACATGAACAAATTCTTTCTCAGTATCAATGACAACTAACTTCTTGTGAGGTGGATACAGGGCCCAAATCATTAATGTCTCCTCATCTGGGTTCTATCTTGATCTTGTGTAAACTTATGTCACCTTTTCTAAGATGAGCTTGTGTGTAGTGTTATTGTCCTTTAGGAAACTATCGAAGACTAGTACAAAATTAAGGTCTAATCCTAGGAAAATCATGACACCGACCTTTTCTAATATTTCCCTCCATTTCTTGGGGGTCATACTTGTCATCTCTTTCTCCACATCATCTCTCAAACGTTTCAACAATTGTTCTTCATTTCCTAGTGTGACATTGTCAACCAGTTCTCCTATTTCATTTCCTTTTTTCCTACATAAATTTTTTTTGAATTCTGAATTTTTTACAAAATCATCATCTTCTATAAAAGATTTGTATTCCTCATGTATTGCATATGTATCTACACTTTCCTCGATATTTTATTCTCTAGCAGAATAGGTGTAATCCTAAGTTCTTGTCCTTGATACCTTACCAGGTGGACCTCGTGACATATTAGCCTTTAATGGTTCTTCACTAAAGGACAACAGTTCTATATCTAGCAACTCCTGATTATATCGCACAATCACCATCTCCACCTCTTCTGCTTCCAAGTTTTTTACCATATCATCAGACTGGTAGGGCACATGATGATATCCTCCAAAGTTTATCCTTTGTTTAGCAAAGTGAATATACCCTTCTGGATCAAATTTTTGTCTCCATGGCCCTCTTTTCATGTTATACTATAATAACCTATCAAGAATCAGGTTATACCCTTCCTTTGCTAAAAAAATAAAGTCACTGAAACATAGTGTACTGGGCATAAAAGCCTGTTTTCCAAAAGAACTTAAATTCATAACACTGGAGAAATCCATTTGCCTAACAATTTCTAAGTATGCAATCCGGTTTGGAACTATTCTAGGAAAAATAAATGGGGCATCTTCCAATCCATAAACCCTAATCATGGTGGTGTTCTCTAAACAATAGCACCCCCCAATTGTGGCTGATTGGTCCATTAAAATATTTAGGTCTGAGAAACCTTTTTATCTCATCAGACAAGGAATATTCACATGGATGATTATAGAATTTATAAAAGTGTTTCACAAAGTTTTCCTTCAAATGTACAAAAGTAGCACTAGAAAACTTGATGTCCCAAATGACAGTCCATGATTGAATAGGCAATGGCTTACCTTCTTTATCTAATTGTGAAATTCTCAGCTCTTGGGGCCATAACCCTATTTCCTGTCCGAAGTATAATGCCAAGTGCATCAATAATGAATAATTCCCGAGGTGCAAGACAAAGGCTCCATTTTTTATTGTCATCAACCCAGCATCAAGTTCCTTAAACACATATGAGGCATAATCAAAAGACCTGGAGTTATGATATTGAATATTTGTTGCAATCACCATGGGCACAATTTCCATATACTCCAGGACTTCTATTCCCAATCCTTGTCCTACCAAAAAATAGGTGTACTTCATATAAGGCTTGAAAAGATCTACATGGAATGGTAGTCCTTCATTGTCTTCCATCAGAATCTATTTTCTCCCATGCCTAATTCTATGTAGGGGTAATCTCCAACCCCCATAAATTGCTTGTGTATAGGCAACTCCTATTCTTCACCACTCATGTTTTGTAAATAATATGAATCCTCTCCTCTTTTACCAATAACAACAAAAGGTCCCAACCACAAAGCTTCAAATTTTCCATGTTTTCCTTTCTCCTAGCACCTTGCATTCCACATCAATACCAGATCATTTTCTTCAAATTTTCTATCTTTTGGCTTTTTATCAAATAAATACTTCATTTGTGCTTGCAACTTTATATTCTGGTTTTGAGCTATCCTTCTCATTTCATCAAGATCTTCCAATTGTTCCATTCTATCCTCAATCAGTTCTGGAACCTCTATGTCTTCTTGAAGGATAAATTTGTAAACTGGCGACAAATTGTGTGAAGGCATTCTAGCTTGTGTTCCGTATACTAGTTCAAATGGGGATTTTCCAATTGCCTTTTTTACAGTAATCCTACCAGCCCATACAACCAATTTTAATTTTGAATCCCAAACCTTTTTACTTCCGCCTAGCATTCTCTTTATGATTTTTAGAAGGCTTTTGTTGTTGGACTCTGCTTGACCATTAGCTTGTGGGTGGTAAGGAGCAGCATAAGAAATAGTAATACCATGCATAATGCAGAAAGTCTTAAACTCATCAGATCTAAAACACATCCCATTGTCTGTGATTAATCTTAATGGTGTACCAAACTTGGTAATAATGTTATCCATAAAAAAATTGATCACAAATTTACTCGTTGCTTTCTTGGTTGGGATTGCTTCTACCTATTTGGTGAAGTAATCAGTGGCTACCAGTATCCATTTGTCTCCTCCACTTGATTTCTCCTGTATCTTCCCAATAAAATCAATCCCCCATTCATGAAAAGGGGCTTCAACCTGCATAGGTCTAAGTGGTAAAGCTCCCTGATATTTCATTTTGCATAAAAATTTCTGACATTCCTCACACTTTCTTACATATGAAAAATAATCATTAAAGACTTTGGGCTAGTAATAACCTGCCCTGAGAATCTTATGTGTAGTTGTCTTTGCAGAATAATGGCCTCCATAGACCCCTTCATGCATTTCTTTTAAAATATGTTTACCTTGTGAATCATCTAAACATAACAACAATATCCCATCCATGTTCTTTCAAAATAAATCACCTTCTATGAATACATATTTAGATGCTTGTAGTTTCAAATTTCTTCTCTAGTTATCATTAAATTCTTTAGGGAACTTCATTTTTCTGAGTTAATACATGATGTCCGTATACCAAGGTGTATGCTCAATACTTGCAATTGCATTTCCTTCATTCTTACTTCCTGGATTTTATTAATCCACCTGCATCTCTTCTTTCTTACTTCTAATTGTTCTTAAATGTCTTTAGCAGCTATGTGAGGAACATAAGCAATCACTTTGGCTGCAACAAGATACGGTCTAAAAGCTTTTGTGGCTTTTACTAGTGCAAAGGCTTATTTTTCCATTATATCATATTTTAGTTCTAACCCCTGCAATGATTTACTAAAGAAGGACACAGGCTACACATGACCATCCTCATTTTTTTGTAACATAACAACAACTATAGTGTGTAAGGAAGCAAATGAAAATATTTGAAAAGGTTTTGTAAAATCAAGAGATTTGAGGATAGGGACTTCTTTGATGGCCCTTTTGATGGATATAAAAGCTTCCAATGCTTCTGGAGTCCATTCCATTTTTTGTCCCTTCCTTAGCATTTTTGATATGGGTTTAACAATTTCAGCAAAGTTAGACACAAATCTCCTAACAAAGTTAATCTTTCCAAACAATGATTGAATGGCTTTGATAGTTTTAGGAATAGGCACCTTATCTATGGCCTCAACCCTCTCAGGATCTATTCTAACTCCTTTTGGTACAATATGTCCTAGGAGTTTTCCCTCTGTGACAGCAAAATGACATTTTTTAGGGTTCAAACTCATGACATACTCTAAAGCTTTAATGAATATTTTTCTAGATGCTCTACATGATCTTCAACCCTTTTTGAGTGAGCAGTAAGGTCATCTTGATATACTACCATTATAATGTTAATCAAGTCTGCAAATGCTAGGTCCATAGCTCTCTGAAAGGTTGCTCCTACATTTGTGAAACCAAATGGCATTCTCACATAGACATATGTTCCCCATGGAGTTGGAAAAGTTATCTTGTACTACTCAGATTCCCTGACTTTAACCTCATTATAACCAGAGAAACCATCCATCATAGATAATAGCTCACACCCTGTTACTTTATGCAATATAGCCTCCATATTAGGTAGAGGGTAATTATCTTTGAGGCATGCCCATTAAAATTTTTGAAGTCCACACACAATCTGATATCTTTGTTCTTCTTTCTAATCGAAACTAGGTTTCACACCCATATTGAATGTCTAACAGGGTTAATGATACCCCCATCTCTAAGCTTTTCCAACTCCTCCTACATTTTTGGTTCCAATGTAGGGTTAATAGGTCTTTGCTTTTGTCTAAATAGCTTTGCATCTAGTTTCAATAGAGTTTCATGTTGAAATAGGTCCTCCCTATATGCTTTGAGATCTTCATAAGACCATGAAAACACGTGTTTATATTTTCTTAGTAATGAAATCAACATTCTCCATACTGTCGAGCTTATTTTCTTTCCAATATATAATTTTCTTAGTGCTAGTTCAGTCCCTAAATTTACCTCTTCAACATCTTCCTTCTTTATTGGTGTTTGTTTCATGAGGGACCAATCATTTCCATCATATACCCTCTCCAATGCTACTAGTCCTTTGGGGAGTTTATTAGTTCTAAGTTGTAAGACGTTCTTCCCGAATGCTATCTGCTCTCCATATATTTCTCCTACAAAGGCATTAAAGTCAATTTCTTGAGCTCATATTGGTCTATACAGTGAAAAAATTTTAGGAGGTCAGTGTCCTCATTAAAAACCTACCAACTTTATATATTGTCAGGTACAACGAGTCTTGTTTTGAACTCAATTTGAGACACTCTTGCTAGCATGATGTCATCTTTTCTTAGTGCTACACTATCTAGGAAGTATGCCATTATTTTTTTGACCTATCCACCCAATCAATGGAGAAAGCATCAAATAGCTCGATTGTATCCCATATAGCATTCCTATATTGCTTCAGCCTCTTGTTCTTTGCAACATATTTTGATCTAACCTGTGATACAACCAGCTCAGAGTCTCCAAAAATAGTTAGCAGTTTAATCTTGTTCTTGACAGCCATGTTCAGGCCAGTTAACAAGGCTTCATACT
This sequence comes from Sequoiadendron giganteum, assembly GCA_007115665.2. NCBI lineage: Eukaryota > Viridiplantae > Streptophyta > Pinopsida > Cupressales > Cupressaceae > Sequoiadendron > Sequoiadendron giganteum. The sequence goes on along the minus strand of CM021107.1, from coordinate 128,831,056 downwards.
CCACCACATTGTTTGTACACTCAAATGCCAACAAAAATGAATATTTAAATGTTGTACCTTCAGGATATATGAAAACTACCCCAGCTCCATTACCTTCTTGGCTACATGCCCCATCAAAGTACATTTTCCATTCCCCTTGTTGATTTTCAGAAATATGTTTATCAATTGGGTCTTTGTTCACTAATTCAGGCTAAGATAATTCTACTCTAAAACTCCCCAAATCTACATCATAGAAGCAATTAAGTTTCTCTTGAGGAACACACTCAAAAAATTTATTCATTCTTCGCTCCCTATATAACTTGACCTCTTCACCATTTACCGGTATAGTGGCATATGATAAATCAAACTACACATTACCTCCTACTGCTACAGTCCATTGTTTTAACAAAGGAATTCCAAACTAAGGAGGTGTGTCAATTACGATTATATCAATATTGTAGGCAGCTTGCTGGTAAGTTGCTAATCTTATTTCCACATTATTTATCACTCCCACAGCCGGAACATGCCTACTATCCATGGTGTAGCATTTACGTCCTTCCACATCTACCCACATACAAGGCTGTTTCATTACCCCTACTGGCATGATATTCATGGAAGCACCTGAATCTATCATGCAATTTCTCACTAACTTGCCACTTATGAGAAAGGTGGAAAAAAATGGGTCAATCTATGGTGTATTCATTAAGCAAGCTTCTGGAACTTTTATCTCCTTCCTATTATTGGTGATTTTAGGGACCTCCTTATTTTCAAGGTTTATATTTTGATTCCCATTAGACATCAATTGAATGAAACCTTCCCTATATTCCTTAATCTTCACCATTTCAAGTAATGGGACAAACATTTTTAGTTGAGATAAGGCTTGTATGAAATCAAAGGATGTACCTTCAGTTCTGATCACCTTCTTTCGTTCTATCAATTCTCCTTTGTTTTCTTCCTTTTCCCCTTTGCATATTTGACTTGTCTTTTGTTTATCCATGGGGACTTCTTTACCTTCCTCTTTAGGAGCCCCCTTCTATTCTTTTTTGTCAGATTGGTTATCACCTATGCTCTTTGATACCTTTTTATTTTTTACAAACATTCCTCTTGGGACACCCTCATCTTCGTTCACTGTTATGTTCCTCAACTGATATTTTCTCCTAGATTCCTCCACCGCTGCAATAGTCAACCTTTTAATCTCTTCTTCACTCGGTCTCCTTATACTACATCTATTAGTGTGGCATGATGCAATAGGGGGTTCTTGCTCATTTTCACTTTGTTTATAGTTAGAAAAAACCTATTGCTCTACCATATGAATATTGTATTTTTGATGATCAACATCATACTCATATCCCTCCTCATCTGAAGATGAATACTCCTACTCCAAAGAATTAAAAGTGTGGGAAGTTAAATAAATATTATGGTCTTTACCACCATCATTTTTCAATATTTCTTCTTCTGGTATTGATTGAGTTGTAACACATTGCTCTAGGGAGTGTGGTGCATAACAAACTAAGCACCAAGGACTCTTATCAACCATATATGCAAGGACTTGCGATTTGAAACCTCCAGAATAACACTATAATTGTTAGATACGGACATGTGGCGAGATCAAGTCTCATTGCTCATCACTCATTCTATCTTTTCAATGCCTCGACATTGTACATTTCATTTAATTGAAATTCTCATTCTTTTTGAAGAAAGTGTGGTTGTCTAGTGCAGGCAGTGGTGGCAATTAATGCCATATGTGATATGAACCTCTAAAGCAATTTCCTTGACAACTCATAGCTTTAATGAAATAATATTTGTAATGATTTCATATTATTTGAACTTTAAGTGATTTTGACAGCTTGTCAGCTTGAGGCACAGTTCAAGTTGGCACATAGCCAGATGTCAATCAAATTAAACATTTTAATTATATAGGTTGGTAGCAGCACTAGTGGCCCATAAATAGGGTTAGCGATTCAGTGATTAATAGATAGTGCCATAAGGGTTTTTATTCTCTAGGGTTAATAAGGATTCACGAAGAAGATGATACAGTATTGGGGATATTGTAAATTCTCCTACCTACAGTTATGTAGTTACAGAGTAATCAGTAAAAGATGAATTTCCTTCAAGTTTAGAATGGGTGCAGTTGGAAAGAAGTTGATTTGGTTAACTTGAATTTTTTAGACGAGTTTTGAACCAGGATGAGGAGCTCTAATGGAGGTAAGTGCTATATCGATGCATGGAAGCTGCATGCAAAATATGGGATCTGATTTGCTTCTCCTCCTATATTCTAACAACTCCCATTTCCCCAGTGTGGCTCTAGTTCTCAAAGGGGATAAGTACATTTTGTATCTTCATGGCTCTCATTTCCCCAGGACTGATTGGAACCCCCTTTCCTCAAAATGGTTGGAAAATCCACCAGTAGAAGCTTGGAATCATGAATTTATTTTCAGAGCCACATTTGTATTAGGTTGTCACTAGCAGAAGCTTGGAATCATGTATTTATCTTTAGAGTTACATTTGTAGTAAGTTTTCAGCAGCAAAGCTTGGAAATTGGAATCAATTTTTAATCCATTGTAATGAGCAACAACTTGGAATAAATTATTAAATTTTGTCTATGTAAAGTACTAAATTCACACACTAATATATGTTATTTATACAAAATAAGAGCTACAGCTTACAGTGCTACTCGTCTGTAAAAATATATGTAATAATGTGACATTGAAATTGAGTTGCAATAAAATAAATGGTTGTGTTGTGTTATTATTGATTCCTTGAATCTTCATTATTCATTTATGCTTAAGAGTAGTTTTTTTATGAGTTCAGAACTTTAATGTCTATTAATAATTTAATATATTCAAATCAATTTTTTTCTTTTGAGAAATTAAGTAATATACTTTATACAATATGCACTTGATAATTCATGGTTATATCGAGCCATCAGGGGAATGCAATCATTAGTTCCATCGATGTTTATGTGTTACAGCGATGTGCTTACTTTTGTCGACTCTATCGATATATTAGGGAGCGCACCTTATGAGTTATGAGTCTTCCTTCAGGTCATCAGCAGGGCTGTGACGGGGGTTCCACTAATAAATCATTGTTAGGTTGATGCCTATGGTATTGAATTTAAAACACATGTGTCATGTTTATTTTCTTAAGTTAATATCATAAATTACTCAAGTTTCAACCATTGGATGAACATTTGATGTATGGTTGTAGTTGCATTCCATAATGAAATGCACAGAGTGATGGACTTCCCAATTGAAACCTCTGAAATCACCCTATAACTGTTAGATTTAGAAAGATCAGCGGTTAAGATTAAGAATTTTCAACTTGTAGACCTAAGACATGTCATTCACTTTAGTCTTTAATGTTCCAATTTCGAGAAACAAAGCATTTAAAGCACTTTGTACTGCTAAGTTTCAACTCAAACTGTCAAGTTATTAATGTTTATTTTTAAAGTTAATATCATAATTCATAAATTATTCAAGTTTCAACCATTGGATGAAAATTTGATGTATGGTTGTAGTTGCGTTCCATAATGAAATGCACAGAGAGATGGGCTTCCCAACTTAAACCTTTAGAATCACCCTATAACCGTTAGATTTAGAAAGATCAACGGTTAAGAATTTGGAACTTGTAGTCTTGTAGACTTGTAGACCTAACTCCTAAGACATGTCATTCACTTTAACGTTCCAATTATGAGAAAAAAATAATTTAAAACACTTTGCACTTTGAAATTGTACAGTGATTTTTAAAGTCTTCACTCTTTAGATTGCTCATTGCAGTGCACCACCCTATTTTGGATTCCATGGTTCCACTTCCAACAATGCCATTCCACTTTTCAAGAGTCGAGACTCAGAATCTGGGTAAGTGAAAGAATTTTTGTGGCTACGTTTCATCATTGACATTTCTTAAATTCTTATTTTGTCAAAGTTTGAAGTTTGGGTTTAGAGACTTAAGAATTCGTTAAAATTAAGGAGGACTAATAGGTATTACTTATTAGGGAATTCAAATTACACAACTTCACATTTGTATAAGCATGTCTACCACCAGTACCACTAGAGCAATGTCTAATAAAAAAATACATAATGCAAAATTGCTTAAAACCCCAGGTTTCACCGATGGGTACCATGATATTTATGATCCTGAAATCTATGGTAGGCATACCTCATAACTTATATTTACATCTCAGAATAAGGCTACAAAGCAAATGCAAGTTGATAGTATCAGTGTACTATGGGTATCTAGATTAGGGCACATGATGTTACATGAAGTTTTCCCTTGCCCAGAATTTATCATGGTCTATGTCTAAAATTATGATGATAAGAAAAGAGAAATTGTTAATAAAGATAACCAAGAAGAATTGTTATGCATTAATGCAGAAGAACTTGGAAAAGTGCTGGGTTTTACAACCAAAGAATTTGGAAACCACCACAATGACCTAAAAAAGCTTGATAGTGATTATGAAGCAGTGCAAGAAAGGATGAAAAATGATTTCTTAAATAGAATAGTTAAGGATAGAAACAAATTGAAAGGTGATCATAAGCCTCCTTATAATTTAGATATTTTTAAACTGTGGGTTCGGGATACTATTTCCATGCTAGCATTTTTCCTCGGTCTGGATAGCAATTTGGAAGTGGGTGCAAGCCTCCTTGAAATGGTGTATAATATCCATTATGCTGATGAACATGTCAAATATAATTATACTCAGCACATTGTAGAATCAATGCATAAACAATTTTTAATGATTAAATCAGGTTCCACGAAGACATTTAGGTTCACAACCTACTTGTGCTATCTTTTTCTATTCAAATTTAGAGGAATGTTTCAGACCAGCAAGCTTTAGATTTGTCCCTATAGTAATGCAGAGGAAAATAAAATGGCTCTAGTATATGAATGGACCACTGAGATAAGGGTGCATGATTCTCGAAGGAACTACAATCATTTTGTAGACTACTTTTTGGCTCCATTGCATCAAGTAATTACAAATACTCCAATTCCTAGATTGCCTATTGTAGACACCCAAAATTGTCCATGTCATAATGTTACCTAGTCGATACATGACCTTGTAAAACATCTTGTAATATTTTACCCTAGGTCATTACATTATCTCACTTATCCCATTTATCCCACTTAATCACCTTCCCAATTAATCAAATAAATCTCATTTATTTAATTAATTCCCCTTTCACATGTCTCAAAATAATTCAAATTAAATATTTGAATTAATCCCTCTTATTGTCACATTGCAACATGTGTCACATGACTACAACTCTTCACGTGCATAAATATTTTAAATAATTTAATTATTTAAATTACGAGATTCCCACTCACAGCCTATTTTTACCCTCATTCACTGTGTGTCATAAGCATCTTTTCTTCTAAAATAAATAAAAGAATCCCACTTATTTCCTCACATCCTAATTTTGGTCTCATGTCATAATCCACTTAATGTGTGTCATAGACACTAAAATAAACTTTTAATCCTAGCCATACATATCACAAATTTGACTTTTAATCTTGGCCATCAAATCAAATCAACCTTCTCCTATAAATCAAGCCTTTCACAAGTCATTTAGAGGATCTTCTTCTAGCATCCTTACTCTGCCAAAATTTCTTCTTATCTATCTATCTATCTATTTTTCTTCTATCATATTCATCTTATCATTATGTTGCGAAAATGAGCAATCAACATATCAACATTCAAACCTTCAAAATCATGCATTCTTATGCAGGTGGAGAAGAGCAATGGAGATAAATCAAATCTAGCGTGGAAATCGGTTTGCTTTGATTTCTTGTTTTAATTTTCATGCTTGTTTGTACTCTATTTTGCTAGTTAGGGTTTTGATATCTTGTTATTCTAGTTTTATATCTGATTTTCCCTAACTACACCTATGTCATGTAGAAACTGCATGCAACTAGGAAAAGAAATACAATTGGTTGATTGGTACTTAATGGAATAATATACTATGCTAATATTTTATGGATCGGGAGTACAACCATACAAACATCCAATACATGTGACAAAAAGGGTTTTTGCATTGGAATATGTAAGGTAGGTGCAAAGTGCTGATGAAATACACTTTCTCAGTTAGCAAAAGAAGATCTTATTTCCTTCTTTACCTTTTTCATGTGCAGGGTTCACATTTGAGAGAAAAGCATTTAGTGTGGCACATAATCTTTTGATTTTTTTGCATTTGATGCTATTTGTCACTAGCAGTATGATCCATGTGACATCATTAGATCAATGATTGTGGCCAATAGGAATGCTACAAATAGAATTCAACATCAAAGTAAACCCTTGCTTGAAAACTTGAGAAACAAGGATTCTTGGGATGAGGTCAAAATAACAATGGAGAAAAGTGCTACTGAGAATGGTATTTCTTTTGAACAATTTTCAACAAAAATTATGGCATTGCACCAAAAGACAATCAGGAAATACAATAATTTTTATGAAAAAAGTGATAAACCATCTAGTAGAGTAAAAATTCTAGGTTCTCTAGAGAAGGAAGTTATAGATAAAAATTGGTCACGATAAAAAATTACTACCTTTTTGTCTATGAGGAAGGACCTAGGTGATCCAAGAGCTCTTGCAGAGTATGGAGCTAATGAAGAAGATAAAGAGTTTAGCAAATTGTGAAATATAGAGCATCTTGATGAATGTGCAAGTAAAGGTAGCGATGAATATGATGATGATATTGATAGGGAAGAAGAAGAAAAAAGCCATGCCAATTACAAACCTAGTTTAAGTGAGGCTGCAAAAGAAGAATATGCTTCAACATATACTTTAGGAGCAGCCATACTTGAAAAAATTGGTTATGAAGGTGGTCCTTTGGGGTCCAAAGGATAAGGCTGTTGGACAATACCAAGTGTTGAGCATAGAAAAATAGGTGATAAATCCGGCCTTGGGCTTGGAGGTGAAAAAGTAGACCAAGGGCATACAAGTCAAACTCAATTTGTTAGAGCTTCTAGTCCTCATCCTCATTGTCAAATACAATCACAACTAGGACATGCCCTTGGTGGACACCTTAGTGAAACTGGGAGTGCCATTGGTGGTGATGGTATGGGTAGTAGTACTAGTAGTGTTCAACATGTGCTACAATGAAAAATTACACACAATACTAAGAGGAAAAAAATAAAAGATACCACAGAAACATTGGGTGATCAAGGCAAGCAAAAGAGGCAAAGGATTTTGATAGGTCCAAGTCACACTATCAGTGGATCCACTAGTACCACAAAGGATTTTTTTCCAGACACTCCCACAATTCTAGTTAGTGTGGGTGTGACATCATTAGCAACTGCAAGTACTCCTATTCCTTCGACATTCAAGCATTCCATTGTTCCTACCTCCCTAGAGTATGATTTCATTGAAGAGTTTAAAAATAAATCAAACTTGAATAAAAAAGAAAAGAAGCAACTGATGGAGAGTGTGTCTGTTGTAACATCAGAGACTACAACAACCATAGTATTACCCACATTTGACACAGATAAAGAAATCATGGAGTACACAATTGTTGTTCCCACAATTCAAAACAAACAAAAAAATCAGATGGATCGATTTGAATACCAGGTAACCAATTTTCAATTGGATTTTTCTGGCCTAAAAAATACTGACAAAATTAATGTATCAAAGAAGAACAATGAATTGGTGTACACATCACTACTAAAGAAAGATAGAGAGAAGAAAAGGTTGCAAACCCAAATAGAAAAGTTACAGGTAGACCTAGAAAGTGAGAAAGCAAAGAGGAAAGCAGCAAATAACAAGTGCAATGAATTAGAAAAAAGAATAGTAAAATCCACCTCTACATTAACAAGCAAAGAGGATAAATCAAATGAGAGAGAAGTGAATGACCTGAAGTGAAGGCTAGATGAGAGCAACAAGAAATATGATGAGGAAAAATCCACTTCAGAAAAATTAAGACTAAGCATTGCGAATGGAAATGCACAGTGGGAACAAAAATTGGGGAAATAGAGAAAAACAAATGAAAGATTGGAGATAGAGCTGAAGGAAGCAAAAGAAGAAATTAAGTCTTCTCAAAATAAGTTATCTACATTATTTAGAGATACAGTGAGGCATATGAAAGAAAAGATCTAGGATGAAATAATGCAGAGGTTTGATCATTTGTGTGACATGTTTCAATTGATTGACTCTATCAGACAACATTATAAGAAGCTCAACAAATATTTAGTGGACAAAAAAAAGGTGTTGGAATTAGAGAAATCTAGAAATGAAGTTCTACAAACAGTCTACAAAGCCAATGACAATGATCTGAAATCAAAAGGGATTACTAATCAGATTGAAACCTCAATGAATTTGTCATCTATCATTGAAAATTGTTCTAGAATTTTTGGAACAAAGGAACATTTGCATTTGGTTGTAGACAAGATGAAGGTGGTGGATGAAAAGGTAAGGAACTTCACAGAGCTTGGTTTTCTAGAGACTTTTGAAAAAAATGAGTGATTCATTGGAAAGGATGGTTTCAAAAAGAAGATGGAAGGTGCAAGGAAGATTGATTTGGACCAGTTTCCTCAGAACCAAGATGTGAACTATTTGGATTCCATCATAACACTGATAACCTTGAATGCAAAATTGACTGAAGAATTCAAGACATGTTCCAATTACAATCATGAAATGTTAACAAAACTTCAAGTCAAACAACATCAGTTAGAGAAAATGGCAATTCCACCACCTGAAGAGTGGAAGTTGCTAGAAATGTTGATACAGTGACTTGATTTATTATTTTCAATCTTTGATAATATGAGTTTCAAAGTTCCAACTCAGCTCTATGTAGACTTGTCTTTGGGCATTGGCAAGATTTTAAATTGCCAATGCCAATATGTACTCCTTCATGGGAAATTCAATAAAAAAGCTTAAATTTAGACTTCAATAATGTGATGATGTTCAATTATCTGGATTTTGTATTATTTATTTTATCATTTGAACTAGTGATGAACTGTTAGCTCATTATATTTACTTCTTGGTAGAGCTTCCATTTCCAAGTTATGGATGTTGAATTGTTAGCTCATTATATTTACTTCTTGGTAGAGCTTCTAAGTTATGGATGTTGAACTGTTAGCTTTTGTTATGTTTTGACTAAAAATCCTGATGAGTATCCACCAACTTACACCTCACCCAAATCCCACATGTTGCAAAAATACACTACATTTGATTTTATGATTAGCAAAAATTGCAGAGATTTGTGTGACAAGATCCATTTTATGGCCCACATTACTACTTGATCAATGATCATGTCCATAAATAAATCTAAAACCCCATGGTCACAACCCCTATTCCTAAAGAATTCAAATTCAATGTACTGACAAATTAATTGTACTTCCACACACTCAATTTGAATAACATAAAAAACCACTTTGGAGACAACCAAATAAGTTAATAACTTATAACCATATGAATCCACAATAGTTGAACACTCGAAAGAAAATCAGTAAATATGTGTAACCTTCTCCATTGTATTGATCTTCAAAGTTCAACTGATATGCATTTTTTAAAATGATGTGATGATCCATTGATCTCCTATTGGGGTCTTGATCTCTCTTATATATGAGAGGAAACAAGCTAAAAACCCATTGCAAAAATTCATGAAATTTGACAACTAAACATAACTCAAATTATAAATAAAACAATGTCATAGGTGAATGTACTGATCCGTTGATCTCCAAGTAGAAGAACATGATCACTGACCACCTAAGATCTATCCAAGGCTTCTACTCCATGATAGGGTGCTCATCATGCTATCAGTTGGCGTTCTTCCTCTGAATCTGATGGTTGTCTTGTTAGATCTGATTCTGACACATCTACAATTTGGCTAATAAATTGATTGACTGCAGAGAGGTGATGGATGTACTCCTGTTTAGCATAGGTGTCCACATTAGAGATTGCCTCTTTCATATCATATTCCATAGACATTATTTTTTTGAGTTTCTTATGAATGTTTTGTAAAACCATAACCTCGTCATTTATTTCTTGCACCACAACAGTTAGAAGCCCAACAAGCTCTTCCTTCCAATCATCATATTCTCATGGATTTCCAATGCCAAAATGAAGTGTCAGGAGTGGGACTAAATCAAATCAGTGAAAATATTCCCTAAGCCTATTATGATATCCATTATGTGATTCTACCAACTTGTTATATGTCAGCAATATTTGTCCTTTCATGACATTCTTATCTAGGAGCTCCTTTTTTTTCCCCATCATTCTAGGCTGCAATTGTTCATTCTCCACCAATGCAATGCATGTCTAATTGAATACTTCCCAACATTCAATAGCACATTTCATCATTTTATTGAACCTTTCTTTTATCATTTCGGATACAGTGTTATATTTGATGGTTTTCACTTCTTTCTCCAATTCTTTGCATTTCCCTTGGGATTTCAGATGGCAATTCTTCCAGTAGGCTGCATCAACGAATGCATCAAGCACTCTCTTATCTATTTAAAGCCATGGGGAGTACAAATCTGATGTGGAGGACGAAGATGTTTTTTCTCTTTGATTTTCTAGCTCCTTCTTCAGTTTGTCATTTTCCTTAATTAGTTTATCGATTTGTGCTTTGGTAAATTTTGCTACATTTATGTTCAATTTTGTTGTCTCCATAGGGTTGGTATCCACTACTCATATAACCAAGAGATGACCAAACACTTGGTTTGGAATACTAATTATAGAAGGTCTTTTATCATGGGGATATAGTGACCAAATAAGCAAGGTGGCTTTGTCTGGGTTGTACCCAGATCGTGAATACATTTTGTCACTTTCTTCTTTTGTTAAGTTCATTGTCATATCCCCTCTTTTTTTGAAGCTATCAAATACAATTGAAGAGCTAATATCCCACCCTGGCAGGAGCAACACTCCAGCTTCTTGAAGCAATTCCCTACCTCTTTCAAGAGTGATGGACTCCATTTCCTTTTCTACCTCCCTTTTCAATTCCTCTAGAGCGATTACCTCATGTTCAGGAGTGATATCCTGTATATGTTGTCTCATTTTTCTACCTTTATATTCATAAACAAATGATTTAAATTTAGAAGATTTAACAAAATCACAATAAAAAATAAACTGTTGTCTAGCCCTGACCCTCACATCATCAGATATTTCATTTGATGCCTCAAATCTTACAATATTCTGCTCTTGAGGGGGATCGTACTATGCAATCACAAGAGCAAAGATTTGTTTGACCTACTCACCCTCTTCATCACCCTTCTCTTCTTCACTTATATCAGTATCTAAAAAAACATTACCTCGGGAGTAGGCTATGAAGGTATGTAATCCAAGGGATTTATGTCTTCATCTTGTACTCTTGAATAGGTTGCATGAGGTGCATCGAAAACAACTGGGGGAACATCCTTTACCAGTTCATTGACATGAGCGATGAGTTGCACAATTCTTGTTAAAGGATCCTGTATCTCACCAAATTGCTTTGAATACGATGGGACATTTTTCCTCTTCCATTCCTCTACAAGCATAATCTTGTTATAGGTGGCCATTCTTTCCTTGGTGGAAGCCTCATCATGGTTTCTTATGACATCTTCGATTGAGAACAAATGTTCATACCCTGATAGCCCTTGTGATAATCTCACCTTGTGAATAAAACCTTCTGCATCAAATTGTTTCCTTACATCACCTAGACGTAGGTTGTACTATGCTAATTTACCATCAATTTCTCCATATCCTTCATTGGCAACCACTGTAAAGTCTCCAAAATATAAGGTGTTGGGCATAATTGAATGTTTGCTATGTCCTTTGAGGTGTTTGGAATTAGATTTTGCCAATTGCCTGACAATTTCTAAAAAAGCAATTCGGTCAAAAACTACTCATGGCATCAAGTGTGGAGACCCTTCGAACCCATAAACCCTTATCATTATACAATCAGGGAAAGCATACCAGTCTCCCTAGTTATGATTCACTTTATTTCTCTGGTCATTTTCCTTTGTTCTTAGAAATATTTGTACTTCTGGGGATAGGCTATAGTTTCACAGATACCCTAGCAACTTCATCAATGGTTTTACAAAAAAATCTTCAAAATAAAGGTAATGAGACCTACCAAATCGGCTGTCCCACAATGAAGTCCATATTTGTACAGGTTTAAAATCTCCATTTTCATCTATATCTTTTATCCTTAATTCTTCACTCCAGACCCCTTTGACTTGTCTCTCCTACAATAGAAAATGCATAAGTAGAGAATAGTGTTCAAAATTAATATTATCACTATTATTTTTAATCTCTTCAAGCCCTTTATGTAGGGCATTGGCCAAGTAGCTAGCATAATAAAATTTCCTAGCATCCTTGCTCTGTATATCTATAGCTAAGACCATTGGGGCAATCGACATAAAAGGCGCAACCTCTACTCCCAAAACCTGACCAGTTGAATAATAGGTGTATCAAAAATACTCTTCGAACAAATCTTCATGGAAAGGAGGGTTTTCACTATTAGAGAACCTCCTAAGCTGGCCTCCTTCATCCTTGGGCCTATGCAAAGGTAATTTCCATCTCTTATAACTGGTATCCATGTGGCAATACTCTATTAAGAGATCTTTGATCATGAATGATAAATATAGTGAACACTTTAACTGAAATACATTAGAAATGAGATCCCTAGAAATAAAAAGCATGTCACCCCCACCATGTGACTGAATAGTTCTTTTCTTGGGGTCATATTTGATAGCAAGAGATTTAATTAGCTCTACATTCACAAACACATTGGGAACCACAAGTCTTCCTAGGTTCAACCTCCATAAATTGCAGACTGGTTGAAACCCAAATTGTTTTTTGTAATGGTACATGAAGAGGTCATACCCTCATTGCGGTGTCCAAATATCCCCTAAGACCTTATGTTTGTCCCATAATCAATCCATGGAAGGATTCATTTGAGCACTCCTCTTGGGTCTTGGCCCTAATCCAGGACATTGATCTATCAGGTCTTCATTTAGGAGTCTCTTAGGATTTTTGGTTTTCTATTTTTTAGCTTTGGGTTTGTCTATACTCTCTTCCATTATTTAAATCTTAAGGTTTTGAGTAAAATAGCTTCTCAACTAGGTTTGAAAGTGAAGTACTTATGTGAGTCTCGCCGAGTCACCTCCATAGACCACCGGTCTTTGTTGTGTCAGAACTCCAAGTTTTTGCCTTTCTGCTTCTGCCCTAAGCGAAATCTTCCAAGATTTTGTAACAACTATGTGATCAACTTGTGATATAATTCAGCTCAATTCTGGTTCATAAATGCACTACAACATGGCTGCACGATGCCCCAGGATGTCACACCAATCTTTCACCGATAGCCACCCTCTCCACCGACGGACACCTATCCTTCGTTCTATCAGTGGGACGCCAAATAATGTTTCCCCAATTCACCATAGCTCCCCCGATATACTTTATGCATTTGATAATTCATGCCCATGGGCCATGGTTATAATTGATGGTTACTTTTGTTCATAACTTGAATGTATTGGTATATCAGGAGAGCACCTTACGAGTCAACCCGATAGAGTACTGTTACACCGATACTAGGTTGTGAGCTATTTTTATCAGGCCATCGACAAGATTGTGATGGGGGTTCTGCCGATGAAGCATTGTTATGCCAATGGTATTGAATTTTGTTAGGAATGGGGGAAGGGCTACGTCACTATGGAATTAAAAATTTATTTTAATATTTATGGATGCAAGGTGAATGTAGGCTATAATAAGGATCTTGTCACACAAATTTCTACAATTTGCATTGTTCATAAAATCAAAGTGTGGTATATTTTGTGATTACTGATAAAATAAGATAATTCATGCCCATGGTCATAAATTATAATTCATGGTTACTTTTTTTGAAAACTTGACTCTATCGATATATCGGGAGAGCACCTTAGGATTCAGCCTGATAGAGTATTGTTACACTGATACTAGGTTGTGAGCTATTTTTATCGGGCCATCAGCGGGATTGTGATGGGGGTTCCACCAATGAAACATTGTTAGGCCAATGGTATTGAATTTTGTTAGGAATGGGGGAAGGACTACCTCACTATGGAATTTCAATTTTTTTTAATATTTATCGATGTAATGTGAATGTAGGCTATAATATGGATCTTGTCACACAAATTTATATAATTTTCATTGTTCATAAAATCAAAGTGTACCACATTGATACAAATTTCTACAATTTAATATTTATGGATGCAATGTGAATGTAGGCTATAATATGGATCTTGTCACACAAATTTCTACAATTTGCATTATTCATAAAATAAGATAATTCATGCCCATGGTCATAAATTATAATTCATGGTTACTTTTGTTGATGACTTTATCGGTATATCGAGAGAGCACCTTAGGAGTCAGCCCGATAGATTATTGTTACACCGATACTAGGTTGTGAGCTATTTTCATCGGGCCATTAGCAAGACTATGATGGGGGTTCTGCCGATGAAGCATTTTTAGGCTGATGGTATTCAATTTTATATAATTTATAAAATATCATCAACTACAATTTGACTTTGGCATATGTATTATGATTCATGAAGTGGAATATAATATAAAATATCATGGAGACTTGGAGTGCAATATAAAATTAAATATCCTGAACTTGAATTGCAATGATTCAAAATTTATTTGAATACAATATAAAAAATCATCAACTAAAGTTTGGAATATGATTCATGCTGACATGCAGTGCTTGAGTGCAATATAAAATAAGATATCATGAAGTGAAATGATTCACAATTTCAATTTTCATTGAATACAATATAAAATATCATCATACATCAACTACAGTTTGGACTTTGGAACAATGGAAATTGATTCATGAAGTGCAATAAAAATACCTAAAACCTACTAATTATCTTCCATTTCTAAAACGGAGTCAAGGTCCTCAAACCGATGCTCATCTTTAGATAAAGTAAAAGAGTCATCTTGATTTTGATACTCCTCTACACTTTCTTCGGCCTCTATCTCAAATTTAACTTTCATTTTTTGATTTGTGTCAATTTCAATATCATTGTCATTTGTCCCAGGCCTAGTCCCACTGCCACTACCACCAGTACTAGTGACTGTTGGAATTGGAGAGCCTATGTTGCACAACCAGGTCCCTCTTCTTTCACATGTGGACCTCTAGATTGCGAGTGCCCTTGCAAAAGGAAATTTTTTGACATTATACGCAGTTCCTTTTATCCTCAAGCAATTTTCCAAATTCTTGTCCAGTTTGTTTCTTAAATTTGATTTCAAAAATCCCAATGTATTGAAAACTCTCTCATCCTCCACCGACCCCAATATCATTATTTGACATAAATCAACAAGTTTGAAATATTTTGACATTGAACCACGCAATATTTCACTCTGACCTAAGCTTGTCCAAACCTTTTTATTGATCCCGCTTCAAAGGCCTTCTCCTTGCCCATGGATTTCTACTGCTCCCTCATAGTTGTTGCAGAACTCCGACATTGCTTTCTAAGCTTATTTTCATTTAAAATTCCTTCTATTATTTGTTCATTGTATGTTACCTTTTTTGAAAACTGTTCGATCAATATTTTTACTTGATCATGAAAATATTTTGGGTTATCTCGCTTTACCCAAAATTGAGGATACACAATACCCATGGCTTCAAGTATTTCATGTCAAGGGAATATTTCACAAATCTCGGAGGAAAGAGATTTTGCAATTTCCTTCAAATTATCACTAATAGATTTAACAATGCCATTAAAATCTTCCTCATTAATAGGTACTTATTTTCTAGAGCACCTAGTTGTCTTACAATGGTACATTGGTATCTCATATCCACATACACAAATACATAAGCACCCGCTTGCATTAAATTGTAAATAATTATCAGGATTATTCAAATTAGTAATTTTCTGCCACATCAAATAATTTGCACCTTCTTGTGTTAGATCTAGATATAGATGATCAAGGGCCAAGCATGTAAGTTTACGTAGATTGGAATATTCATAAATATACATAGTTATGTCTTGGGCTTTCTTCACAAGATTGTTCATCTCATCCAGCATGGGGAGAAGACTAGCTAAATTAAAGAGTGTCTCTATATCACTTAGCCTATGTAAGAGGTTAGGAGCTTTGTCTACTATGTTGCGATGCTCATACATCACTCCAATCAGGGATTGATATTTTGAAAGAACTCGTTGCACTGGTCCATGCAGGGAGATCCATCCGGTATCAACATCCTTGAGAAGCTTGTTTCCAAGTGTTATTCCCTCAGCAAAATGTTGAAATTCAAGGAAATGTTTGGGACTTCGGCAGAAGTATGCATGGATCTCACGAACTAGATTTTCAACTTTTGATACTGTAGGAAACTTTCTTACAATTTGAATGCTAAATTCATTATGTGGGCAATGTAGTGAATTCCAAGCATGTATGGTGCACAAGTAGTTTGTAACTTTGTGCAAAGACCGCTCCTTTGACCTTGCATCACTACAGCTCCATCAACTCCTACACACACAAACTTTTTTGGCAATTGTCAACTCATCCATAGCTGCAATTTCATTCAAAGATTTCTTGACTAGTTCAAATAGATTTTGTGATGTTGAATTGTCCTTCATTTTATGAACAAAAAGAAGATGAGCTTGGAAAACATGTTCTACAGTGTACAAATTCATACAAACCCAAGAAGTATTGTCTACCACAGTAACTTCATCTAAAGATAATGCAATGAAATTTGACTCTTTTAATTTCTCCTTTAAATCTTTCTTTTCCACTATAGCAAGACAGTTCACCTATTCCAATCTAGCGATTAGTAACCAATGTGAGAAGGGAAAGTGGGGAACACTCAAATAAGATAATAAATCAAAATATTCTAGGTAGTCTATCATAGGACACCCCCTGAACAAAATATGAAAAACAACACTCATCTAAATAGTTTTTGACAGATTTTTTGTTGCCATGGATTTTCCAAAATGAGCCTCAAGTGTGCCTTCACATTTTTTAATCTTTGAAATTCTATGGTTATGCTCTCCATGATCTATGACATAATTAAAATGAAGACATTCTTCCTTTGATTTCCATTGTACAACTAATTGTTCCTTTCCATCTATGATTTATTTTTTGTAAACTTTACCGATATGCTTTTCTATAGTGTCAAGCTTTAGCTGCATCATCTTGTCTCTTCCATATTTCCACCTAAAAATCTTACATTTGACCTCTATTTCCCTTTCAATATAATTTTCATTTGATACCCCCACTGCTTCAAGGAATGGGTACTTCGACAACCAACCAATTTGAAAATTCCTTGTCATTTCCCACTCGCGCCCCAATTTTGCTTTGCCTTTTCTTTTCTTGCTACCAACATCATCCTCATCCAAGTCAATTATCTCATTCTGGCTATCTAGGGTATCCCTTGGAACATCTTTTGGGGTATTTCCATCCTCATTTGATACATTTTGATTTAACACAATGACAATCTCACCTTGACCTTCCTGTGGCGGTGAGGTATTGTCATTGCCATCTTCAATAATATTTGGTGGAAGAGTCGATGGTGTAGCTCCACCTTGATCTGATGGATTAGAATATTTTCCAATTCCAAAGTAAGACTATATGGTACCTCCACATTTTGGGTGTTTTGATGGCCTCCCAGTCTCTTCATTACCCTCAAGAGTCTTACCCTTGCAGTTGCTTCTCAACATATTGATATCTCACTTCGAATAAAAGCTGGACAAAAAAGTCTTCTTGTTTAAGGATAGACCAAAAGAGAATGTAGATCCCATTCCCTACTCAAAATCATGTTTAATACTAAAGCAAGAATGGAAAATAGATAAAGAAATCTTATTATTATAACTAATAACTAATAAAAGTATGAAGAAATGACCACTCACCTTTGAGTCTACATTTTCAGGTTTTGCTTACTTCTGAATCGAGAAATAGAACCTTAGAACTGAACAAAATGTGTAAGAAAAAATAATAATTTAAATTGTATTTATATCAATCCATATTTGGAAAATTCCGTGGGATTTTTAAATGGTATGTTAAAAATTTGGCGAATCCCGCGTGCTTATACAACCATACCTTGCAATTTTCAAGGCAAAATAGGTCCTCATAAGCAACTATTTTTAAATTTTAATTGGCGAATGGGTCTTCACAAGCAACTATTTGTAAATTTTAAT